>OX596063.1:77500-80000 GCA_951394065.1 Venusia cambrica | reverse complement strand
ATTTTTTTGCAAAAAAAATTGATAAAATTTTCTAAGTTCCTGAACCAGTTCACAGCACCACGCAAGTCGATCCGACGCATTTTTTTGCAAAAATTTTCAGAGTTCGTTTGCCAGTTCACAGCAAGCTAGAGATACGATTCACAGCACGCAAGTCGTACCGACGCAATTTTTTGCAAAAATTTTCAGAGTTCGTTTGCCAGTTCACAGCACGCTAGAGATACGATTCACACGCGCAAGTCGATCCGACGCATTTTTTTGCAAAAATTTTCAGAGTTCGTTTGCCAGTTCACAGCACGCTAGAGATACGATTCACAGCACGCAAGTCGTACCGACGCATTTTTTTGCAAAAAATTTCAGAGTTCGTTTGCCAGTTCACAGCACGCTAGAGATACGATTCACAGCACGCAAGTCGATCCGACGCATTTTTTTTGCAAAAAAAATTGATAAAATTTTCTTAGTTCCTGAACCAGTTCACAGCACCACGCAAGTCGATCCGACGCATTTTTTTGCAAAAATTTTCAGAGTTCGTTTGCCAGTTCACAGCAAGCTAGAGATACGATTCACAGCACGCAAGTCGTACCGACGCAATTTTTTGCAAAAATTTTCAGAGTTCGTTTGCCAGTTCACAGCACGCTAGAGATACGATTCACACGCGCAAGTCGATCCGACGCATTTTTTTGCAAAAATTTTCTGAGTTCGTTTGCCAGTTCACAGCACGCTAGAGATACGATTCACAGCACGCAAGTCGTACCGACGCATTTTTTTGCAAAAAATTTCAGAGTTCGTTTGCCAGTTCACAGCACGCTAGAGATACGATTCACAGCACGCAACTCGATCTGACGCATTTTTTTTGCAAAAAAAAATGATTTTTTTTTTTAATTTCATTAATTAATTCATTCATTCATTTCATTCATTCATTCATTCGTTCATTCATTCATTCATTCATTCATTCATTCATTCATTCATTCATTCATTCATTCATTCATTCATTGCATTCATTGCATTCATTTCATTCAATCATTCATTTCATTCATTAATTCATTCAATCATTCATTTCATTAATTAATTAATTCATTCATTCATTCAATCATTCAATCATTCAATCATTCAATCATTCAATCATTCATTCATACATTCATTCATTCAATCAATCAATCAATCAATCATTCATTCATTCATTCATTAATTTCATTCATTCATTCATTCATTTCATTCATTCATTCATTCATTCATTCATTTCATTTTATTCATTTCATTTCATTTCATTTCATTTCATTCATTTCATTTAATTTCATTCATTCAATTCACAGCACCACGCAAGTCGATCTGACGCATTTTTTTGCAAAAATTTTCAGAGTTCGTTTGCCAGTTCACACCACGCTAGAGATACGATTCACAGCACGCAAGTCGTACCGACGCATTTTTTTGCAAAAAATTTCAGAGTTCGTTTGCCAGTTCACAGCACGCTAGAGATACGATTCACACGCGCAAGTCGATCCGACGCATTTTTTTGCAAAAATTTTCAGAGTTCGTTTGCCAGTTCACAGCACGCTAGAGATACGATTCACAGCACGCAAGTCGTACCGACGCATTTTTTTGCAAAAAATTTCAGAGTTCGTTTGCCAGTTCACAGCACGCTAGAGATACGATTCACAGCACGCAAGTCGTACCGACGCATTTTTTTGCAAAAAATTTCAGAGTTCGTTTGCCAGTTCACAGCACGCTAGAGATACGATTCACAGCACGCAAGTCGATCCGACGCATTTTTTTGCAAAAAAAATTGATAAAATTTTCTAAGTTCCTGAACCATTTCACAGCACCACGCAAGTCGATCCGACGCATTTTTCTGCAAAAATTTTCAGAGTTCGTTTGCCAGTTCACACCTCGCTAGAGATACGATTCACAGCACGCAAGTCGTACCGACGCATTTTTTTGCAAAAATTTTCAGAGTTCGTTTGCCAGTTCACAGCACGCTAGAGATACGATTCACAGCACGCAACTCGATCTGACGCATTTTTTTTGCAAAAAAAAATGATTTTTTTTTTTAATTTCATTAATTAATTCATTCATTCATTCATTTCATTCATTCATTCATTCGTTCATTCATTCATTCATTCATTCATTTCATTCATTCATTCATTCGTTCATTCATTCATTCATTCATTGCATTCATTGCATTCATTTCATTCAATCATTCATTTCATTCATTAATTCATTCAATCATTCATTTCATTAATTAATTAATTCATTCATTCATTCAATCATTCAATCATTCAATCATTCAATCATTCATTCATACATTCATTCATTCATTCAATCAATCAATCAATCAATCATTCATTCATTCATTCATTCATTTATTTCATTTCATTTCATTCATTCATTTCATTCATTCATTCATTCATTTCATTCATTCATTAATTTCATTCATTCATTCATTCATTTCATTCATTCATTCATTCATTCATTCATTTCATTTTATTCATTTCATTTCATTTCA
>OX596063.1:47500-55000 GCA_951394065.1 Venusia cambrica | reverse complement strand
CACAGCACGCAAGTCGATCCGACGCATTTTTTTGCAAAAATTTTCAGAGTTCGTTTGCCAGTTCACAGCAAGCTAGAGATACGATTCACAGCACGCAAGTCGTACCGACGCAATTTTTTGCAAAAATTTTCAGAGTTCGTTTGCCAGTTCACAGCACGCTAGAGATACGATTCACACGCGCAAGTCGATCCGACGCATTTTTTTGCAAAAATTTTCAGAGTTCGTTTGCCAGTTCACAGCACGCTAGAGATACGATTCACAGCACGCAAGTCGTACCGACGCATTTTTTTGCAAAAAAAATTGATAAAATTTTCTAAGTTCCTGAACCAGTTCACAGCACCACGCAAGTCGATCCGACGCATTTTTTTGCAAAAAATTTCAGAGTTCGTTTGCCAGTTCACAGCACGCTAGAGATACGATTCACAGCACGCAAGTCGATCCGACGCATTTTTTTGCAAAAATTTTCAGAGTTCGTTTGCCAGTTCACAGCACGCTAGAGATACGATTCACACGCGCAAGTCGATCCGACGCATTTTTTTGCAAAAATTTTCAGAGTTCGTTTGCCAGTTCACAGCACGCTAGAGATACGATTCACAGCACGCAAGTCAATCTGACGCATTTTTTTGCAAAAATTTTCAGAGTTCGTTTGCCAGTTCACAGCACGCTAGAGATACGATTCACAGCACGCAAGTCAATCTGACGCATTTTTTTGCAAAAAAAATTGATAAAATTTTCTAAGTTCCTGAACCAGTTCACAGCACCACGCAAGTCGACCCGACGCATTTTTTTTGCAAAAATTTTCAGAGTTCGTTACGCATTTTTTTGCAAAAAATTTCAGAGTTCGTTTGCCAGTTCACAGCACGCTAGAGATACGATTCACAGCACGCAAGTCGATCCGACGCATTTTTTTGCAAAAAAAATTGATAAAATTTTCTAAGTTCCTGAACCAGTTCACAGCACCACGCAAGTCGATCCGACGCATTTTTTTGCAAAAATTTTCAGAGTTCGTTTGCCAGTTCACAGCAAGCTAGAGATACGATTCACAGCACGCAAGTCGTACCGACGCAATTTTTTGCAAAAATTTTCAGAGTTCGTTTGCCAGTTCACAGCACGCTAGAGATACGATTCACACGCGCAAGTCGATCCGACGCATTTTTTTGCAAAAATTTTCAGAGTTCGTTTGCCAGTTCACAGCACGCTAGAGATACGATTCACAGCACGCAAGTCGTACCGACGCATTTTTTTGCAAAAAATTTCAGAGTTCGTTTGCCAGTTCACAGCACGCTAGAGATACGATTCACAGCACGCAAGTCGATCCGACGCATTTTTTTTGCAAAAAAAATTGATAAAATTTTCTTAGTTCCTGAACCAGTTCACAGCACCACGCAAGTCGATCCGACGCATTTTTTTGCAAAAATTTTCAGAGTTCGTTTGCCAGTTCACAGCAAGCTAGAGATACGATTCACAGCACGCAAGTCGTACCGACGCAATTTTTTGCAAAAATTTTCAGAGTTCGTTTGCCAGTTCACAGCACGCTAGAGATACGATTCACACGCGCAAGTCGATCCGACGCATTTTTTTGCAAAAATTTTCTGAGTTCGTTTGCCAGTTCACAGCACGCTAGAGATACGATTCACAGCACGCAAGTCGTACCGACGCATTTTTTTGCAAAAAATTTCAGAGTTCGTTTGCCAGTTCACAGCACGCTAGAGATACGATTCACAGCACGCAACTCGATCTGACGCATTTTTTTTGCAAAAAAAAATGATTTTTTTTTTTAATTTCATTAATTAATTCATTCATTCATTTCATTCATTCATTCATTCGTTCATTCATTCATTCATTCATTCATTCATTCATTCATTCATTCATTCATTCATTCATTCATTGCATTCATTGCATTCATTTCATTCAATCATTCATTTCATTCATTAATTCATTCAATCATTCATTTCATTAATTAATTAATTCATTCATTCATTCAATCATTCAATCATTCAATCATTCAATCATTCAATCATTCATTCATACATTCATTCATTCAATCAATCAATCAATCAATCATTCATTCATTCATTCATTAATTTCATTCATTCATTCATTCATTTCATTCATTCATTCATTCATTCATTCATTTCATTTTATTCATTTCATTTCATTTCATTTCATTTCATTCATTTCATTTAATTTCATTCATTCAATTCACAGCACCACGCAAGTCGATCTGACGCATTTTTTTGCAAAAATTTTCAGAGTTCGTTTGCCAGTTCACACCACGCTAGAGATACGATTCACAGCACGCAAGTCGTACCGACGCATTTTTTTGCAAAAAATTTCAGAGTTCGTTTGCCAGTTCACAGCACGCTAGAGATACGATTCACACGCGCAAGTCGATCCGACGCATTTTTTTGCAAAAATTTTCAGAGTTCGTTTGCCAGTTCACAGCACGCTAGAGATACGATTCACAGCACGCAAGTCGTACCGACGCATTTTTTTGCAAAAAATTTCAGAGTTCGTTTGCCAGTTCACAGCACGCTAGAGATACGATTCACAGCACGCAAGTCGTACCGACGCATTTTTTTGCAAAAAATTTCAGAGTTCGTTTGCCAGTTCACAGCACGCTAGAGATACGATTCACAGCACGCAAGTCGATCCGACGCATTTTTTTGCAAAAAAAATTGATAAAATTTTCTAAGTTCCTGAACCAGTTCACAGCACCACGCAAGTCGATCCGACGCATTTTTCTGCAAAAATTTTCAGAGTTCGTTTGCCAGTTCACACCTCGCTAGAGATACGATTCACAGCACGCAAGTCGTACCGACGCATTTTTTTGCAAAAAATTTCAGAGTTCGTTTGCCAGTTCACAGCACGCTAGAGATACGATTCACAGCACGCAACTCGATCTGACGCATTTTTTTTGCAAAAAAAAATGATTTTTTTTTTTAATTTCATTAATTAATTCATTCATTCATTCATTTCATTCATTCATTCATTCGTTCATTCATTCATTCATTCATTCATTTCATTCATTCATTCATTCATTCGTTCATTCATTCATTCATTCATTGCATTCATTGCATTCATTTCATTCAATCATTCATTTCATTCATTAATTCATTCAATCATTCATTTCATTAATTAATTAATTCATTCATTCATTCAATCATTCAATCATTCAATCATTCAATCATTCATTCATACATTCATTCATTCATTCATTCAATCAATCAATCAATCAATCATTCATTCATTCATTCATTCATTTATTTCATTTCATTTCATTCATTCATTTCATTCATTCATTCATTCATTTCATTCATTCATTAATTTCATTCATTCATTCATTCATTTCATTCATTCATTCATTCATTCATTCATTTCATTTTATTCATTTCATTTCATTTCATTCATTTCATTTAATTTCATTCATTCAATTCACAGCACCACGCAAGTCGATCTGACGCATTTTTTTGCAAAAATTTTCAGAGTTCGTTTGCCAGTTCACACCACGCTTGAGATACGATTCACAGCACGCAAGTCGTACCGACGCATTTTTTTGCAAAAAATTTCAGAGTTCGTTTGCCAGTTCACAGCACGCTAGAGATACGATTCACACGCGCAAGTCGATCCGACGCATTTTTTTGCAAAAATTTTCAGAGTTCGTTTGCCAGTTCACAGCACGCTAGAGATACGATTCACAGCACGCAAGTCAATCTGACGCATTTTTTTGCAAAAATTTTCAGAGTTCGTTTGCCAGTTCACAGCACGCTAGAGATACGATTCACAGCACGCAAGTCAATCTGACGCATTTATTTGCAAAAAAAATTGATAAAATTTTCTAAGTTCCTGAACCAGTTCACAGCACCACGCAAGTCGATCCGACGCATTTTTTTGCAAAAATTTTCAGAGTTCGTTTGCCAGTTCACACCACGCTAGAGATACGATTCACAGCACGCAAGTCGTACCGACGCATTTTTTTGCAAACATTTTCAGAGTTCGTTTGCCAGTTCACAGCACGCTAGAGATACGATTCACACGCGCAAGTCGATCCGACGCATTTTTTTGCAAAAATTTTCAGAGTTCGTTTGCCAGTTCACAGCACGCTAGAGATACGATTCACAGCACGCAAGTCGATCTGACGCATTATTTTGCAAAAAAATTGATATTTTTTTTTAAGTTCCTGAACCAGTTCACAGCACCACGCAAGTCGATCCGACGCATTTTTTTTGCAAAAAATTTCAGAGTTCGTTTACCAGTTCACAGCACGCTAGAGATACGATTCACAGCACGCAAGTCGATCCGACGCATTTTTTTGCAAAAAAAATTGATAAAATTTTCTAAGTTCCTGAACCAGTTCACAGCACCACGCAAGTCGATCCGACGCATTTTTTTTGCAAAAAATTTCAGAGTTCGTTTGCCAGTTCACAGCACGCTAGAGATACGATTCACAGCACGCAAGTCGATCCGACGCATTTTTTTGCAAAAAAAATTGATAAAATTTTCTAAGTTCCTGAACCAGTTCACAGCACCACGCAAGTCGATCCGACGCATTTTTTTGCAAAAATTTTCAGAGTTCGTTTGCCAGTTCACAGCACGCTAGAGATACGATTCACAGCACGCAAGTCGATCCGACGCATTTTTTTGCAAAAAAAATTGATAAAATTTTCTAAGTTCCTGAACCAGTTCACAGCACCACGCAAGTCGACCCGACGCATTTTTTTGCAAAAATTTTCAGAGTTCGTTACGCATTTTTTTGCAAAAAATTTCAGAGTTCGTTTGCCAGTTCACAGCACGCTAGAGATACGATTCACAGCACGCAAGTCGATCCGACGCATTTTTTTGCAAAAAAAATTGATAAAATTTTCTAAGTTCCTGAACCAGTTCACAGCACCACGCAAGTCGATCCGACGCATTTTTTTGCAAAAATTTTCAGAGTTCGTTTGCCAGTTCACAGCAAGCTAGAGATACGATTCACAGCACGCAAGTCGTACCGACGCAATTTTTTGCAAAAATTTTCAGAGTTCGTTTGCCAGTTCACAGCACGCTAGAGATATGATTCACACGCGCAAGTCGATCCGACGCATTTTTTTGCAAAAATTTTCAGAGTTCGTTTGCCAGTTCACAGCACGCTAGAGATACATACGATTCACAGCACGCAAGTCGATCCGACGCATTTTTTTGCAAAAAATTTCAGAGTTCGTTTGCCAGTTCACAGCAAGCTAGAGATACGATTCACAGCACGCAAGTCGTACCGACGCAATTTTTTGCAAAAATTTTCAGAGTTCGTTTGCCAGTTCACAGCACGCTAGAGATACGATTCACACGCGCAAGTCGATCCGACGCATTTTTTTGCAAAAATTTTCAGAGTTCGTTTGCCAGTTCACAGCACGCTAGAGATACGATTCACAGCACGCAAGTCAATCTGACGCATTTTTTTGCAAAAAAAATTGATAAAATTTTCTAAGTTCCTGAACCAGTTCACAGCACCACGCAAGTCGACCCGACGCATTTTTTTTGCAAAAATTTTCAGAGTTCGTTACGCATTTTTTTGCAAAAAATTTCAGAGTTCGTTTGCCAGTTCACAGCACGCTAGAGATACGATTCACAGCACGCAAGTCGATCCGACGCATTTTTTTGCAAAAAAAATTGATAAAATTTTCTAAGTTCCTGAACCAGTTCACAGCACCACGCAAGTCGATCCGACGCATTTTTTTGCAAAAATTTTCAGAGTTCGTTTGCCAGTTCACAGCAAGCTAGAGATACGATTCACAGCACGCAAGTCGTACCGACGCAATTTTTTGCAAAAATTTTCAGAGTTCGTTTGCCAGTTCACAGCACGCTAGAGATACGATTCACACGCGCAAGTCGATCCGACGCATTTTTTTGCAAAAATTTTCAGAGTTCGTTTGCCAGTTCACAGCACGCTAGAGATACGATTCACAGCACGCAAGTCGTACCGACGCATTTTTTTGCAAAAAATTTCAGAGTTCGTTTGCCAGTTCACAGCACGCTAGAGATACGATTCACACGCGCAAGTCGATCCGACGCATTTTTTTGCTCAATTTTTTTGAAATGATATTTTTTTTTAATTTCATTAATTAATTCATTCATTCATTTCATTCATTCATTCATTCGTTCATTCATTCATTCATTCATTCATTCATTCATTCATTCATTCATTCATTCATTGCATTCATTGCATTCATTTCATTCAATCATTCATTTCATTCATTAATTCATTCAATCATTCATTTCATTAATTAATTAATTCATTCATTCATTCAATCATTCAATCATTCAATCATTCAATCATTCATTCATACATTCATTCATTCAATCAATCAATCAATCAATCAATCATTCATTCATTCATTCATTCATTTATTTCATTTCATTTCATTCATTCATTTCATTCATTCATTTCATTCATTCATTCATTCATTTCATTCATTCATTAATTTCATTCATTCATTCATTCATTTCATTCATTCATTCATTCATTCATTCATTTCATTTTATTCATTTCATTTCATTTCATTTCATTTCATTCATTTCATTTAATTTCATTCATTCAATTCACAGCACCACGCAAGTCGATCTGACGCATTTTTTTTGCAAAAATTTTCAGAGTTCGTTTGCCAGTTCACACCACGCTAGAGATACGATTCACAGCACGCAAGTCGTACCGACGCATTTTTTTGCAAAAAATTTCAGAGTTCGTTTGCCAGTTCACAGCACGCTAGAGATACGATTCACACGCGCAAGTCGATCCGACGCATTTTTTTGCAAAAATTTTCAGAGTTCGTTTGCCAGTTCACAGCACGCTAGAGATACGATTCACAGCACGCAAGTCAATCTGACGCATTTTTTTGCAAAAATTTTCAGAGTTCGTTTGCCAGTTCACAGCACGCTAGAGATACGATTCACAGCACGCAAGTCAATCTGACGCATTTATTTGCAAAAAAAATTGATAAAATTTTCTAAGTTCCTGAACCAGTTCACAGCACCACGCAAGTCGATCCGACGCATTTTTTTGCAAAAATTTTCAGAGTTCGTTTGCCAGTTCACACCACGCTAGAGATACGATTCACAGCACGCAAGTCGTACCGACGCATTTTTTTGCAAAAATTTTCAGAGTTCGTTTGCCAGTTCACAGCACGCTAGAGATACGATTCACACGCGCAAGTCGATCCGACGCATTTTTTTGCAAAAATTTTCAGAGTTCGTTTGCCAGTTCACAGCACGCTAGAGATACGATTCACAGCACGCAAGTCGATCTGACGCATTATTTTGCAAAAAAATTGATATTTTTTTTTAAGTTCCTGAACCAGTTCACAGCACCACGCAAGTCGATCCGACGCATTTTTTTTGCAAAAAATTTCAGAGTTCGTTTACCAGTTCACAGCACGCTAGAGATACGATTCACAGCACGCAAGTCGATCCGACGCATTTTTTTGCAAAAAAAATTGATAAAATTTTCTAAGTTCCTGAACCAGTTCA
>OX596063.1:40000-42500 GCA_951394065.1 Venusia cambrica | reverse complement strand
TTCATTGCATTCATTTCATTCAATCATTCATTTCATTCATTAATTCATTCAATCATTCATTTCATTAATTAATTAATTAATTCATTCATTCAATCATTCAATCATTCAATCATTCATTCATTCATTCATTCATTCATTCATTCAATCAATCAATCAATCAATCATTCATTCATTCATTCATTCATTTATTTCATTTCATTTCATTCATTCATTTCATTCATTCATTTCATTCATTCATTTCATTCATTCATTTCATTCATTCATTAATTTCATTCATTCATTTCATTCATTCATTCATTCATTCATTCATTTCATTTCATTCATTTCATTTCATTTCATTTCATTTCATTCATTTCATTTAATTTCATTCATTCAATTCACAGCACCACGCAAGTCGATCCGACGCATTTTTTTGCAAAAATTTTCTGAGTTCGTTTGCCAGTTCACACCACGCTAGAGATACGATTCACAGCACGCAAGTCGTACCGACGCATTTTTTTGCAAAAAATTTCAGAGTTCGTTTGCCAGTTCACAGCACGCTAGAGATACGATTCACACGCGCAAGTCGATCCGACGCATTTTTTTGCAAAAATTTTCAGAGTTCGTTTGCCAGTTCACAGCACGCTAGAGATACGATTCACAGCACGCAAGTAAATCTGACGCATTTTTTTGCAAAAATTTTCAGAGTTCGTTTGCCAGTTCACAGCACGCTAGAGATACGATTCACAGCACGCAAGTCAATCTGACGCATTTTTTTGCAAAAAAAATTGATAAAATTTTCTAAGTTCCTGAACCAGTTCACAGCACCACGCAAGTCGATCCGACGCATTTTTTTGCAAAAATTTTCAGAGTTCGTTTGCCAGTTCACACCACGCTAGAGATACGATTCACAGCACGCAAGTCGTACCGACGCATTTTTTTGCAAAAATTTTCAGAGTTCGTTTGCCAGTTCACAGCACGCTAGAGATACGATTCACACGCGCAAGTCGATCCGACGCATTTTTTTGCAAAAATTTTCAGAGTTCGTTTGCCAGTTCACAGCACGCTAGAGATACCATTCACAGCACGCAAGTCGATCTGACGCATTATTTTGCAAAAAAAATTGATATTTTTTTTTAAGTTCCTGAACCAGTTCACAGCACCACGCAAGTCGATCCGACGCATTTTTTTTGCAAAAAATTTCAGAGTTCGTTTACCAGTTCACAGCACGCTAGAGATACGATTCACAGCACGCAAGTCGATCCGACGCATTTTTTTGCAAAAAAAATTGATAAAATTTTCTAAGTTCCTGAACCAGTTCACAGCACCACGCAAGTCGATCCGACGCATTTTTTTGCAAAAAATTTCAGAGTTCGTTTGCCAGTTCACAGCACGCTAGAGATACGATTCACAGCACGCAAGTCGATCCGACGCATTTTTTTTGCAAAAAAAATTGATAAAATTTTCTAAGTTCCTGAACCAGTTCACAGCACCACGCAAGTCGATCCGACGCATTTTTTTGCAAAAATTTTCAGAGTTCGTTTGCCAGTTCACAGCACGCTAGAGATACGATTCACAGCACGCAAGTCGATCCGACGCATTTTTTTGCAAAAAAAATTGATAAAATTTTCTAAGTTCCTGAACCAGTTCACAGCACCACGCAAGTCGACCCGACGCATTTTTTTGCAAAAATTTTCAGAGTTCGTTACGCATTTTTTTGCAAAAAATTTCAGAGTTCGTTTGCCAGTTCACAGCACGCTAGAGATACGATTCACAGCACGCAAGTCGATCCGACGCATTTTTTTGCAAAAAAAATTGATAAAATTTTCTAAGTTCCTGAACCAGTTCACAGCACCACGCAAGTCGATCCGACGCATTTTTCTGCAAAAATTTTCAGAGTTCGTTTGCCAGTTCACACCACGCTAGAGATACGATTCACAGCACGCAAGTCGTACCGACGCATTTTTTTGCAAACATTTTCAGAGTTCGTTTTCCAGTTCACAGCACGCTAGAGATACGATTCACAGCACGCAAGTCGATCCGACGCATTTTTTTGCAAAAAAAATTGATAAAATTTTCTAAGTTCCTGAACCAGTTCACAGCACCACGCAAGTCGACCCGACGCATTTTTTTGCAAAAATTTTCAGAGTTCGTTACGCATTTTTTTGCAAAAAATTTCAGAGTTCGTTTGCCAGTTCACAGCACGCTAGAGATACGATTCACAGCACGCAAGTCGATCCGACGCATTTTTTTGCAAAAAAAATTGATAAAATTTTCTAAGTTCCTGAACCAGTTCACAGCACCACGCAAGTCGATCCGACGCATTTTTCTGCAAAAATTTTCAGAGTTCGTTTGCCAGTTCACACCACGCTAGAGATACGATTCACAGCACGCAAGTCGTACCGACGCATTTTTTTGCAAACATTTTCAGAGTTCGTTTGCCAGTTCACAGCACGCTAGAGATACGATTCACACGCGCAAGTCGATCCGACGCATTTTTTTGCAAAAATGTTCAGAGTTC
>OX596063.1:12500-35000 GCA_951394065.1 Venusia cambrica | reverse complement strand
AAATGAATGAATGAATGAATAAATGAATGAATGAATGAATGAATGAACGAATGAATGAATGAATGAAATGAATGAATGAATTAATGAATGAAATTAAAAAAATATATCATTTTTTTTTGCAAAAAAAATGCGTCAGATCGAGTTGCGTGCTGTGAATCGTATCTCTAGCGTGCTGTGAACTGGCAAACGAACTCTGAAAATTTTTGCAAAAAAATGCGTCGGTACGACTTGCGTGCTGTGAATCGTATCTCTAGCGTGCTGTGAACTGGCAAACGAACTCTGAAAATTTTTGCAAAAAAATGCGTCGGATCGACTTGCGTGGTGCTGTGAACTGGTTCAGGAACTTAGAAAATTTTATCAATTTTTTTTGCAAAAAAATGCGTCGGATCGACTTGCGTGCTGTGAATCGTATCTCTAGCGTGCTGTGAACTGGCAAACGAAGTCTGAAATTTTTTGCAAAAAAATGCGTAACGAACTCTGAAAATTTTTGCAAAAAAATGCGTCGGATCGACTTGCGTGGTGCTGTGACCTGGTTCAGGAACTTAGAAAATTTTATCAATTTTTTTTGCAAAAAAATGCGTCGGATTGACTTGCGTGCTGTGAATCGTATCTCTAGCGTGCTGTGAACTGGCAAACGAACTCTGAAATTTTTTGCAAAAAAATGCGTCGGATCGACTTGCGTGGTGCTGTGAACTGGTTCAGGAACTTAGAAAATTTTATCAATTTTTTTTGCAAAAAAATGCGTCGGATCGACTTGCGTGCTGTGAATCGTATCTCTAGCGTGCTGTGAACTGGCAAACGAACTCTGAAAATTTTTGCAAAAAAATGCGTCGGATCGACTTGCGTGGTGCTGTGAACTGGTTCAGGAACTTAGAAAATTTTATCAATTTTTTTTGCAAAAAAATGCGTCGGATCGACTTGCGTGCTGTGAATCGTATCTCTAGCGTGCTGTGAACTGGCAAACGAACTCTGAAATTTTTTGCAAAAAAAATGCGTCGGATCGACTTGCGTGGTGCTGTGAACTGGTTCAGGAACTTAAAAAAAAATATCAATTTTTTTTGCAAAAAAATGCGTCGGATCGACTTGCGTGCTGTGAATCGTATCTCTAGCGTGCTGTGAACTGGCAAACGAACTCTGAATTTTTTTGCAAAAAAAATGCGTCGGATCGACTTGCGTGGTGCTGTGAACTGGTTCAGGAACTTAAAAAAAAAATATCAATTTTTTTTGCAAAAAAATGCGTCGGATCGACTTGCGTGGTGCTGTGAACTGGTTCAGGAACTTAGAAAATTTTATCAATTTTTTTTGCAAAAAAATGCGTCGGATTGACTTGCGTGCTGTGAATCGTATCTCTAGCGTGCTGTGAACTGGCAAACGAACTCTGAAAATTTTTGCAAAAAAATGCGTCGGATCGACTTGCGTGCTGTGAATCGTATCTCTAGCGTGCTGTGAACTGGCAAACGAACTCTGAAAATTTTTGCAAAAAAATGCGTCGGATCGACTTGCGTGGTGCTGTGAACTGGTTCAGGAACTTAGAAAATTTTATCAATTTTTTTTGCAAAAAAAATGCGTCGGATCGACTTGCGTGCTGTGAATCGTATCTCTAGCGTGCTGTGAACTGGCAAACGAACTCTGAAATGAATGAATGGAATGAAATGAATGAATGAATGAAATGAAATGAATTAATGAATGAATGAAATGAATGAATGAATGAATGAATGAAATGAATGAATGAATGAATGAAATGAATGAATGAATGAATGAATGCAATAAATGAATAAATGAATGAAATGAATGAATGAATTTAATGAATGAATGAATGAATTTAATGAATAATTGAATGAATGAAATGAATGAATGAATGAAATGAATGAATGAATGAAATGAATGAATGAATGAAATGAATGAATGAATGAAATGAATGAATGAATGAAATGAATGAATGAATGAAATGAATGAATGAATGAAATGAATGAATGAATGAATGAAATGAATGAATGAATGAAATGAATGAATGAATGAAATGAATGAATGAAATGAATGAAACGAATGAATGGAACGAATGATTGAATGAATGAATGAAATGAATGAAATGAATGAAATGAATGAAATGAATGAAATGAATGAAATGAATGAAATGAATGAAATGAATGAAATGAATGAAATGAATTAAATGAATGAATGAATGAAATGAATGAATGAATGGAATGAATGAATGAATGAATGAATGAATGAATGAATGAATGAATGAATGAATGAACTCTGACCTCTGACCTCTGACCTCTGACCTCTGACCTCTAACTCTAACTCTTACTCTTGCTCTAACTCTAACTCTGACCTCTGACCTCAGACCTCAGACCTCTGACCTCTGACCTCTGACCTCTGACCTCTGACCTCTGACCTCTGACCTCTGACCTCTGACCTCTTACCTCTAACTGTAACTCTTACTCTTGCTCTAACTCTAACTCTAACTCTAACCTCTGACCTCAGACCTCTGACCTCTGACCTCTGACCTCTGACCTCTGACTTCTGACCTCTGACCTCTGACCTGTGACCTCTAACCACGACCACGACCACGACCACGACCACGACCACGACCACGACCACGATCACTACCACGACCACGACCACGAACACGAACACGAACACGAACAAGAACACGAACACGAATATGATTTTTTTTTTGTATTTGAAAGTATTGATACTGGTTTTGAATGAATGAAATGAATGAATGAATGAATGAATGAAATGAATTAAATGAATGAATGAATGAATGAATGAATGAATGAATGAATGAATGAATGAATGAATGAATGAACTCTAACTCTGACCTCTGACCTCTGACCTCAGACCTATGACCTCTGACCTCTGACCTCTGACCTCTGACCTCTGACCTCTGACCTCTGACCTCTGACCTCTGACCTCTAACCTCTGACCTCTGACCTCTGACCTCTAACTCTAACTCTTACTCTTGCTCTAACTTTAACTCTAACTCTGACCTCTGACCTCAGACCTCTGACCTCTGACCTCTGACCTCTGACCTCTGACCTCTAACTCTAACTCTTACTCTTGCTCTAACTCTAACTCTAACTCTGACCTCTGACCTATGACCTCTGACCTCTGACCTGTGACCTCTGACCTCTGACCTCTGACCACTAACCACGACCACCCTCACTCTCACTCTCACTCTCTTATTGGTTAGAGCGTACAACTTGAGGAAAAGTTGCGAGTTTGAATCATTTTTTGTGTATGTAACTCTAACTCTAACTCTAACTCTAACCAAGACCACGACCACGACCACGACCACGACCACGACCACGACCACGACCACGATCACTACCACGACCACGACCACGAACACGAACACGAACACGAACACGAACACGAACACGAACACGAACACGAACACGAACACGAATATGATTTTTTTTTTTGTATTTGAAAGTATTGATACTGGTTTTGATCGAAATCCGGTGGGCTAATAAGTCCTTCATTAATTTTTTTTGCAAAAAAATGCGTCTGATCGACTTGCGTGCTGTGAATCGTATCTCTAGCGTGCTGTGAACTGGCAAACGAACTCTGAAAATTTTTGCAAAAATATGCGTCGGATCGACTTGCGTGGTGCTGTGAACTGGTTCAGGAACTTAGAAAATTTTATCAATTTTTTTTGCAAAAAAAATGCGTCGGATCGACTTGCGTGGTGCTGTGAACTGGTTCAGAAACTTAGAAAATTTTATCAATTTTTTTTGCAAAAAAATGCGTCGCATCGACTTGCGTGCTGTGAATCGTATCTATAGCGTGCTGTGAACTGGCAAACGAACTCTGAAAATTTTTGCAAAAAAATGCGTCGGATCGACTTGCGTGCTGTGAATCGTATCTCTAGCGTGCTGTGAACTGGCAAACGAACTCTGAAAATTTTTGCAAAAAAAATGCGTCGGATCGACTTGCGTGGTGCTGTGAACTGGTTCAGGAACTTAGAAAATTTTATCAATTTTTTTTGCAAAAAAAATGCGTCGGATCGACTTGCGTGCTGTGAATCGTATCTCTAGCGTGCTGTGAACTGGCAAACGAACTCTGAAAATTTTTGCAAAAAAATGCGTCGGATCGACTTGCGTGGTGCTGTGAACTGGTTCAGGAACTTAGAAAATTTTATCAATTTTTTTTGCAAAAAAATGCGTCGGATCGACTTGCGTGCTGTGAATCGTATCTCTAGCGTGCTGTGAACTGGCAAACGAACTCTGAAATTTTTTGCAAAAAAAATGCGTCGGATCGACTTGCGTGGTGCTGTGAACTGGTTCAGGAACTTAAAAAAAAATATCAATTTTTTTTGCAAAAAAATGCGTCGGATCGACTTGCGTGCTGTGAATCGTATCTCTAGCGTGCTGTGAACTGGCAAACGAACTCTGAAATTTTTTGCAAAAAAAATGCGTCGGATCGACTTGCGTGGTGCTGTGAACTGGTTCAGGAACTTAAAAAAAAAATATCAATTTTTTTTGCAAAAAAATGCGTCGGATCGACTTGCGTGGTGCTGTGAACTGGTTCAGGAACTTAGAAAATTTTATCAATTTTTTTTGCAAAAAAATGCGTCGGATCGACTTGCGTGCTGTGAATCGTATCTCTAGCGTGCTGTGAACTGGCAAACGAACTCTGAAATTTTTTGCAAAAAAATGCGTCGGATCGACTTGCGTGCTGTGAATCGTATCTCTAGCGTGCTGTGAACTGGCAAACGAACTCTGAAAATTTTTGCAAAAAAATGCGTCGGATCGACTTGCGTGGTGCTGTGAACTGGTTCAGGAACTTAGAAAATTTTATCAATTTTTTTTGCAAAAAAAATGCGTCGGATCGACTTGCGTGCTGTGAATCGTATCTCTAGCGTGCTGTGAACTGGCAAACGAACTCTGAAATGAATGAATGGAATGAAATGAATGAATGAATGAAATGAAATGAATTAATGAATGAATGAAATGAATGAATGAATGAATGAATGAAATGAATGAATGAATGAATGAAATGAATGAATGAATGAATGAATGCAATAAATGAATAAATGAATGAAATGAATGAATGAATTTAATGAATGAATGAATGAATTTAATGAATAATTGAATGAATGAAATGAATGAATGAATGAAATGAATGAATGAATGAAATGAATGAATGAATGAAATGAATGAATGAATGAAATGAATGAATGAATGAAATGAATGAATGAATGAAATGAATGAATGAATGAATGAAATGAATGAATGAATGAAATGAATGAATGAATGAAATGAATGAATGAAATGAATGAAACGAATGAATGGAACGAATGATTGAATGAATGAATGAAATGAATGAAATGAATGAAATGAATGAAATGAATGAAATGAATGAAATGAATGAAATGAATGAAATGAATTAAATGAATGAATGAATGAAATGAATGAATGAATGGAATGAATGAATGAATGAATGAATGAATGAATGAATGAATGAATGAATGAACTCTGACCTCTGACCTCTGACCTCTGACCTCTGACCTCTAACTCTAACTCTTACTCTTGCTCTAACTCTAACTCTGACCTCTGACCTCAGACCTCAGACCTCTGACCTCTGACCTCTGACCTCTGACCTCTGACCTCTGACCTCTGACCTCTGACCTCTGACCTCTTACCTCTAACTGTAACTCTTACTCTTGCTCTAACTCTAACTCTAACTCTAACCTCTGACCTCAGACCTCTGACCTCTGACCTCTGACCTCTGACCTCTGACTTCTGACCTCTGACCTCTGACCTGTGACCTCTAACCACGACCACGACCACGACCACGACCACGACCACGACCACGACCACGACCACGATCACTACCACGACCACGACCACGAACACGAACACGAACACGAACAAGAACACGAACACGAATATGATTTTTTTTTTGTATTTGAAAGTATTGATACTGGTTTTGAATGAATGAAATGAATGAATGAATGAATGAATGAAATGAATTAAATGAATGAATGAATGAATGAATGAATGAATGAATGAATGAATGAATGAATGAATGAATGAATGAATGAATGAATGAATGAACTCTAACTCTGACCTCTGACCTCTGACCTCAGACCTATGACCTCTGACCTCTGACCTCTGACCTCTGACCTCTGACCTCTGACCTCTGACCTCTGACCTCTGACCTCTAACCTCTGACCTCTGACCTCTGACCTCTAACTCTAACTCTTACTCTTGCTCTAACTTTAACTCTAACTCTGACCTCTGACCTCAGACCTCTGACCTCTGACCTCTGACCTCTGACCTCTGACCTCTAACTCTAACTCTTACTCTTGCTCTAACTCTAACTCTAACTCTGACCTCTGACCTATGACCTCTGACCTCTGACCTGTGACCTCTGACCTCTGACCTCTGACCACTAACCACGACCACCCTCACTCTCACTCTCACTCTCTTATTGGTTAGAGCGTACAACTTGAGGAAAAGTTGCGAGTTTGAATCATTTTTTGTGTATGTAACTCTAACTCTAACTCTAACTCTAACCAAGACCACGACCACGACCACGACCACGACCACGACCACGACCACGATCACTACCACGACCACGAACACGAACACGAACACGAACACGAACACGAACACGAACACGAACACGAACACGAACACGAATATGATTTTTTTTTTTGTATTTGAAAGTATTGATACTGGTTTTGATCGAAATCCGGTGGGCTAATAAGTCCTTCATTAATTTTTTTTGCAAAAAAATGCGTCTGATCGACTTGCGTGCTGTGAATCGTATCTCTAGCGTGCTGTGAACTGGCAAACGAACTCTGAAAATTTTTGCAAAAATATGCGTCGGATCGACTTGCGTGGTGCTGTGAACTGGTTCAGGAACTTAGAAAATTTTATCAATTTTTTTTGCAAAAAAAATGCGTCGGATCGACTTGCGTGGTGCTGTGAACTGGTTCAGAAACTTAGAAAATTTTATCAATTTTTTTTGCAAAAAAATGCGTCGCATCGACTTGCGTGCTGTGAATCGTATCTATAGCGTGCTGTGAACTGGCAAACGAACTCTGAAAATTTTTGCAAAAAAATGCGTCGGATCGACTTGCGTGCTGTGAATCGTATCTCTAGCGTGCTGTGAACTGGCAAACGAACTCTGAAAATTTTTGCAAAAATATGCGTCGGATCGACTTGCGTGGTGCTGTGAACTGGTTCAGGAACTTAGAAAATTTTATCAATTTTTTTTGCAAAAAAAATGCGTCGGATCGACTTGCGTGGTGCTGTGAACTGGTTCAGAAACTTAGAAAATTTTATCAATTTTTTTTGCAAAAAAATGCGTCGCATCGACTT
The DNA here is from genome assembly GCA_951394065.1 of Venusia cambrica. NCBI lineage: Eukaryota > Metazoa > Arthropoda > Insecta > Lepidoptera > Geometridae > Venusia > Venusia cambrica. The sequence goes on along the minus strand of OX596063.1, from coordinate 27,660 downwards.
GCGTGCTGTGAATCGTATCTATAGCGTGCTGTGAACTGGCAAACGAACTCTGAAAATTTTTGCAAAAAAATGCGTCGGATCGACTTGCGTGCTGTGAATCGTATCTCTAGCGTGCTGTGAACTGGCAAACGAACTCTGAAAATTTTTGCAAAAAAAATGCGTCGGATCGACTTGCGTGGTGCTGTGAACTGGTTCAGGAACTTAGAAAATTTTATCAATTTTTTTTGCAAAAAAAATGCGTCGGATCGACTTGCGTGCTGTGAATCGTATCTCTAGCGTGCTGTGAACTGGCAAACGAACTCTGAAAATTTTTGCAAAAAAATGCGTCGGATCGACTTGCGTGGTGCTGTGAACTGGTTCAGGAATGAATGAATGAATGAAATGAATGAAATGAATGAATGAATGAATGAAATGAATGAATGAATGAATGAAGGATTGATTGAATGAATGAATGAATGATTGAATGAATGAATTATTGAAATGACTGAATTAATGAATGAATGAATGAATGAATGAATGAAATGAATGAAATGAATGAAATGAATGAAATGAATGAAATGAATGAAATGAATGAAATGAATGAAATGAATGAAATGAATGAAATGAATGAAATGAATGAATTAATGAATGAAATGAATGATTGAATGAAATGAATGATTGAATAAAATGAATTAATGAATGAATTAATGAAATGAATGAATGCATGAATGAATGAATGAATGAATGAATGAATAAAATGAATGAATGAGTGAATGAATAAAATGAATGAATGAATGAATGAATGAAAAAAATGCGTCGGATCGACTTGCGTGCTGTGAATCGTATCTCTAGCGTGCTGTGAACTGGCAAACGAACTCTGAAAATTTTTGCAAAAATATGCGTCGGATCGACTTGCGTGGTGCTGTGAACTGGTTCAGGAACTTAGAAAATTTTATCAATTTTTTTTGCTAAAAAAATGCGTCGGATCGACTTGCGTGGTGCTGTGAACTGGTTCAGAAACTTAGAAAATTTTATCAATTTTTTTTGCAAAAAAATGCGTCGCATCGACTTGCGTGCTGTGAATCGTATCTATAGCGTGCTGTGAACTGGCAAACGAACTCTGAAAATTTTTGCAAAAAAATGCGTCGGATCGACTTGCGTGCTGTGAATCGTATCTCTAGCGTGCTGTGAACTGGCAAACGAACTCTGAAAATTTTTGCAAAAAAAATGCGTCGGATCGACTTGCGTGGTGCTGTGAACTGGTTCAGGAACTTAGAAAATTTTATCAATTTTTTTTGCAAAAAAAATGCGTCGGATCGACTTGCGTGCTGTGAATCGTATCTCTAGCGTGCTGTGAACTGGCAAACGAACTCTGAAAATTTTTGCAAAAAAATGCGTCGGATCGACTTGCGTGGTGCTGTGAACTGGTTCAGGAATGAATGAATGAATGAAATGAATGAATGAATGAATGAAATGAATGAATGAATGAATGAAGGATTGATTGAATGAATGAATGAATGATTGAATGAATGAATTATTGAAATGACTGAATTAATGAATGAATGAATGAATGAATGAATGAAATGAATGAAATGAATGAAATGAATGAAATGAATGAAATGAATGAAATGAATGAAATGAATGAAATGAATGAAATGAATGAAATGAATGAAATGAATGAAATGAATGAAATGAATGAATTAATGAATGAAATGAATGATTGAATGAAATGAATGATTGAATAAATTGAATTAATGAATGAATTAATGAAATGAATGAATGCATGAATGAATGAATGAATGAATGAATGAATAAAATGAATGAATGAGTGAATGAATAAAATGAATGAATGAATGAATGAATGAAAAAAATGCGTCGGATCGACTTGCGTGCTGTGAATCGTATCTCTAGCGTGCTGTGAACTGGCAAACGAATGAAATGAATGAAATGAATGAAATGAATGAAGTGAATGAAGTGAATGAAGTGAATGAAGTGAATGAATTAATGAATGAAATGATTAAGATTAAGATTAAGATTAAGATTAAGATTAAGATTAAGATTAATCTTTGATTGAGATTGAGATTGAGATTGAGATTAAGATTAAGATTAAGATTAAGCTTAAGATTAAGATTAAGATTAAGATTAAGATTAAGATTGAGATTGAGATTAAGATTAAGATTAAGATTGAGATTGAGATTGAGATTAATCTTTGATTGAGATTGAGATTGAGATTGAGATTAAGATTAAGATTAAGATTAAGATTAATCTTAATCTTAATCTTAATCTTAATCTTAATCTTAATCATAATTTTAATCTTAATCTTAACTTCATCTTAATCTTAATCTTAATCTTAATCTTAATCTTAATCTTAATCTGAATCTTAATCTTAATCTTAATCTTAATCTTAATCGTTATCGTTATCGTAATCATAATCTTAATCTTAATCTTAATCTTAATCTTAATCTTAATCTTAATCTTAATCTTAATCTTAATCTTAATCTCAATCTTAATCTTAATCTTAATCTTAATCTTAATCTTAATCTTAATCTTAATCTCAATCTCAATCTTAATCTTAATCTTAATCTCAATCTCAATCTCAATCTAAATAAATAAAAATAAATCTAAATCTAAATCTAAATCTAAATCTTAATCTAAATCTAAATCTAAATCTAAATCTAAATCTTAATCTTAATCTTAATCTTAATCTTAATCTTAATCTTAATCTTAATCTTAATCTTAATCTTAATCTTATTCTTAATCTCAATCTCAATCTCAATCTCAATCTCAATCTCAATCTAAATAAATAAAAATAAATCTAAATCTAAATCTAAATCTAAATCTAAATCTAAATCTAAATCTTAATCTTAATCTTAATCTTAATCTTAATCTTAATATTAATCTTAATCTTAATCTTAATCTTAATCTTAATCTTAATCTTAATCTTAATCTTAATCTCAATCTCAATCTCAATCTCAATCTTAATCTTAATCTTAATTTTTATCTTAATCTTAATCTTAATCTTAATCTTAATCTTAATCTTAATCTTAATCTTAATCTTAATCTCAATCTCAATCTCAATCTCAATCTCAATCTCAATCTAAATAAATAAAAATAAAAATAAATCTAAATCTAAATCTAAATCTAAATCTTAATCTTAATCTCAATCTTAATCTTAATCTTAATCTTAATCATAATTTTAATCTTAATCTTAATCTTAACTTCATCTTAATCTTAATCTTAATCTTAATCTTAATCTTAATCTTAATCTTAATCTTAATCTTAATCTTAATCGTAATCTTAATCTTAATCTTAATCTTAATCTTAATCTCAATCTCAATCTTAATCTTAATTTTAATCTTAATCTTAATCTTAATCTTAATCATAATCTCAATCTCAATCTCAATCTCAATCTCAATCTCAATCTAAATAAATAAAAATAAATCTAAATCTAAATCTAAATCTAAATCTAAATCTAAATCTTAATCTTAATCTTAATCTTAATCTTAATCTTAATCTTAATCTTAATCTTAATCTTAATCTTAATCTTAATCTTAATCTTAATCTTAATCTTAATCTTAATCTTAATCTTAATCTTAATCTTAATCTTAATCTTAATCTTAATCTTAATCTTTATCTTTATCTTTATCTTTATCTTTATCTTTATCTTTATCTTTATCTTTATCTTTATCTTAATCTTAATCTTAATCTTAATCTTAATCTTAATCTTAATCTTAATCTTAATCTTAATCTTAATCTCAATCTCAATCTTAATCTTAATCTTAATCTCAATCTCAATCTCAATCTAAATAAATAAAAATAAATCTAAATCTTAATCTTAATCTTAATCATAATCTTAATCTTAATCTCAACCTCAATCTCAATCTAAATAAATAAAAATAAATCTTAATCTAAATCTTAATCTTAATCTTAATCTTAATCTTAATCTTAATCTTAATCTTAATCTTAATCTTAATCTTAATCTTAATCTCAATCTCAATATCAATCTCAATCTTAATCTTAATCTTAATCTTAATCTTAATCTTAATCTTAATCTTAATCTTAATCTTAATCTTAATCTTAATCTCAATCTCAATCTCAATCTCAATCTTAATCTTAATCTTAATCTTAATCTTAATCTTAATCTTAATCTTAATCTTAATCTTAATCTTAATCTTAATCTTAATCTTAATCTTAATCTTAATCTTAATCTTAATCTCAATCTCAATCTTAATCTTAATCTTAATCTTAATCTTAATCTTAATCTTAATCTCGCGATTCGCAGCAGGACAGTATTCAATTACGATACAGAGTGATAGCATTAAGTGATATTTGAGTGTGATAATAGCGTTTAGTGATTCGGAAGTATAACTAAGTAGTGCTGTACTGTGTTTGAGAGTAATTAGTTTGGTGCTGAATAAACGTGTCTTATTTTGAGTTATAACCGGTTGCTTTTAATTCCTACGAATGCGTTTTGATGGATTGTGGTTTGTGACATGTGAATGTGGTCGTTTAGTTTTTCTAAATTGTGGAAGTGACGTGTTCTATATTGTTAAAATGTTAATGTTAAAAAATGATAAAAATGTTATATGCAACAATATGGATATCAAATCTATTGTAGTACTAAAACTAGAGGATACCTAATAGTACAAGATAATACGCCTTGTAATACTTACCGTATTTGCGTAAGACAATGATGTATAAAATTTTGCAGTCGGGCTTTAGTTTTTCATCCAGTTAAAATAAACCTTATTATAACTTCGCTTGTTTCGCAGTTTACACAAAGAAGAAGAAGAAAACTATAAAACAATCTACGCGACATATACCGGTTTTAAAAACAATCTGAAGCGTACCTATCGTGGACTATCCACTATATTATAATTTATTGTGTCGGTGTAAAGTAATGCGTAAATCTAAGTCAATTTTATGAGTTGAAGATTTTGAATGGTTGTTTTCGTTGCTTATCCCGTAGAAATATTATGTCCAGCCAGTTTTAAAAGACTTTGCTTTGTATCATTGAATCAGTACCTATAGTCGATTTGCTCAAAGCATTTCCGACTAGTCATAAATTGGTTAAGGAAGTGCTTCAGAAATGACGTACCAACATGATACAAAGAGATCTTCGGATATAATAGAGCGTTATACCCAGGAAGATTAAGATTAAGATTAAGATTAAGATTAAGATTAAGATTAAGATTAAGATTAAGATTAAGATTAAGATTAAGATTAATCTTTGATTGAGATTGAGATTGAGATTAAGATTAAGATTAAGATTAAGCTTAAGATTAATCTTAATCATAATTTTAATCTTAATCTTAATCTTAATCTTAATCTTAATCTTAATCTTAATCTTAATCTTAATCTTAATCTTAATCTTAATCTTAATCTTAATCTTAATCTTAATCTTAATCTTAATCTTAATCTTAATCTTAATCTTAATCTTGATCTTAATCTTAATCTTAATCTCAATCTCAATCTTAATCTTAATCTTAATCTCAATCTCAATCTCAATCTAAATAAATAAAAATAAATCTAAATCTAAATCTAAATCTAAATCTAAATCTAAATCTTAATCTTAATCTTAATCTTAATCTTAATCTTAATCTTAATCTTAATCTTAATCTTAATCTTAATCTTAATCTTAATCTTAATCTTAATCTTAATCTTAATCTTAATCTTAATCTTAATCTTAATCTTAATCTTAATCTTAATCTTAATCTTAATCTTAATCTTAATCTTAATCTCAATCTCAATCTTAATCTTAATCTTAATCTCAATCTCAATCTCAATCTAAATAAATAAAAATAAATCTAAATCTAAATCTAAATCTAAATCTAAATCTAAATCTAAATCTAAATCTTAATCTTAATCTTAATCTTAATCTTAATCTTAATCTTAATCTTAATCTTAATCTTAATCTTAATCTTAATCTTAATCTTAATCTTAATCTTAATCTTAATATTAATCTTAATCTTAATCTTAATCTTAATCTTAATCTTAATCTTAATCTCAATCTCAATCTCAATCTCAATCTCAATCTCAATCTAAATAAATAAAAATAAATCTAAATCTAAATCTAAATCTAAATCTAAATCTAAATCTAAATCTTAATCTTAATCTTAATCTTAATCTTAATCTTAATCTCAATCTCAATCTCAATCTCAATCTCAATCTCAATCTCAATCTCAATCTCAATCTAAATAAATAAAAATAAATCTAAATCTAAATCTAAATCTAAATCTAAATCTAAATCTAAATCTTAATCTTAATCTTAATCTTAATCTTAATCTTAATCTTAATATTAATCTTAATCTTAATCTTAATCTCAATCTCAATCTCAATCTAAATCTAAATCTAAATCTAAATCTAAATCTAAATCTTAATCTTAATCTTAATCTTAATCTTAATCTTAATCTTAATCTTAATCTTAATCTTAATCTTAATCTTAATCTTAATCTTAATCTTAATCTTAATCTTAATCTTAATCTTAATCTTAATCTTAATCTTAATCTTAATCTTAATCTCAATCTTAATCTCAATCTCAATTTCCTGTTCCTGTTCCAAAGTTCCTGAACCAGTTCACAGCACCACGCAAGTCGATCCGACGCATTTTTTTGCAAAAATTTTCAGAGTTCGTTTGCCAGTTCACAGCAAGCTAGAGATACGATTCACAGCACGCAAGTCGTACCGACGCAATTTTTTGCAAAAATTTTCAGAGTTCGTTTGCCAGTTCACAGCACGCTAGAGATATGATTCACACGCGCAAGTCGATCCGACGCATTTTTTTGCAAAAATTTTCAGAGTTCGTTTGCCAGTTCACAGCACGCTAGAGATACATACGATTCACAGCACGCAAGTCGATCCGACGCATTTTTTTGCAAAAAATTTCAGAGTTCGTTTGCCAGTTCACAGCAAGCTAGAGATACGATTCACAGCACGCAAGTCGTACCGACGCAATTTTTTGCAAAAATTTTCAGAGTTCGTTTGCCAGTTCACAGCACGCTAGAGATACGATTCACACGCGCAAGTCGATCCGACGCATTTTTTTGCAAAAATTTTCAGAGTTCGTTTGCCAGTTCACAGCACGCTAGAGATACGATTCACAGCACGCAAGTCGTACCGACGCATTTTTTTGCAAAAAAAATTGATAAAATTTTCTAAGTTCCTGAACCAGTTCACAGCACCACGCAAGTCGATCCGACGCATTTTTTTGCAAAAAATTTCAGAGTTCGTTTGCCAGTTCACAGCACGCTAGAGATACGATTCACAGCACGCAAGTCGATCCGACGCAATTTTTTGCAAAAATTTTCAGAGTTCGTTTGCCAGTTCACAGCACGCTAGAGATACGATTCACACGCGCAAGTCGATCCGACGCATTTTTTTGCAAAAATTTTCAGAGTTCGTTTGCCAGTTCACAGCACGCTAGAGATACGATTCACAGCACGCAAGTCAATCTGACGCATTTTTTTGCAAAAATTTTCAGAGTTCGTTTGCCAGTTCACAGCACGCTAGAGATACGATTCACAGCACGCAAGTCAATCTGACGCATTTTTTTGCAAAAAAAATTGATAAAATTTTCTAAGTTCCTGAACCAGTTCACAGCACCACGCAAGTCGATCCGACGCATTTTTTTGCAAAAATTTTCAGAGTTCGTTTGCCAGTTCACACCACGCTAGAGATACGATTCACAGCACGCAAGTCGTACCGACGCATTTTTTTGCAAAAAATTTCAGAGTTCGTTTGCCAGTTCACAGCACGCTAGAGATACGATTCACACGCGCAAGTCGATCCGACGCATTTTTTTGCAAAAATTTTCAGAGTTCGTTTGCCAGTTCACAGCACGCTAGAGATACGATTCACAGCACGCAAGTCGATCTGACGCATTATTTTGCAAAAAAATTGATATTTTTTTTTAAGTTCCTGAACCAGTTCACAGCACCACGCAAGTCGATCCGACGCATTTTTTTTGCAAAAAATTTCAGAGTTCGTTTACCAGTTCACAGCACGCTAGAGATACGATTCACAGCACGCAAGTCGATCCGACGCATTTTTTTGCAAAAAAAATTGATAAAATTTTCTAAGTTCCTGAACCAGTTCACAGCACCACGCAAGTCGATCCGACGCATTTTTTTTGCAAAAAATTTCAGAGTTCGTTTGCCAGTTCACAGCACGCTAGAGATACGATTCACAGCACGCAAGTCGATCCGACGCATTTTTTTGCAAAAAAAATTGATAAAATTTTCTAAGTTCCTGAACCAGTTCACAGCACCACGCAAGTCGACCCGACGCATTTTTTTGCAAAAATTTTCAGAGTTCGTTACGCATTTTTTTGCAAAAAATTTCAGAGTTCGTTTGCCAGTTCACAGCACGCTAGAGATACGATTCACAGCACGCAAGTCGATCCGACGCATTTTTTTGCAAAAAAAATTGATAAAATTTTCTAAGTTCCTGAACCAGTTCACAGCACCACGCAAGTCGATCCGACGCATTTTTTTGCAAAAATTTTCAGAGTTCGTTTGCCAGTTCACAGCAAGCTAGAGATACGATTCACAGCACGCAAGTCGTACCGACGCAATTTTTTGCAAAAATTTTCAGAGTTCGTTTGCCAGTTCACAGCACGCTAGAGATACGATTCACACGCGCAAGTCGATCCGACGCATTTTTTTGCAAAAATTTTCAGAGTTCGTTTGCCAGTTCACAGCACGCTAGAGATACATACGATTCACAGCACGCAAGTCGATCCGACGCATTTTTTTGCAAAAATTTTCAGAGTTCGTTTGCCAGTTCACAGCACGCTATAGATACGATTCACAGCACGCAAGTCGATGCGACGCATTTTTTTGCAAAAAAAATTGATAAAATTTTCTAAGTTCCTGAACCAGTTCAGACACCACGCAAGTCGATCCGACGCATTTTTTTGCAAAAAATTTCAGAGTTCGTTTTGTTCGGGTTTTTTAAGGAATTAAAGATTTATTTAAGAAATATGACTTTTATTATAACTTTCGCTAGCACTCACTGACGCCATTACCTAGACTCTATAACTATAGACAAGTAGGCATCTCTTGGAAAGCCACAGAACATAGGCTATACAATAGTAGGTACTTACTTATATTTTATTGCCTCTTACAAAACATTTTAATACCACCCCTCAAGAAAATATTGAAAAAATGAATACAATAGTATAAACATGTTTGTTTTACATAAACATAACACTACTACTATAAAGAAGTTATACAGGCTCTGATAACTTAACTCTACTACTAAACTAGCACATAAACAGTCTCTCCCTTAATTTTTTAAACAATGTTCCCCCAAACAATCGACTTGCGTGGTGCTGTGAACTGGTTCAGGAACTTAAAAAAAAATATCAATTTTTTTTGCAAAAAAATGCGTCGGATCGACTTGCGTGCTGTGAATCGTATCTCTAGCGTGCTGTGAACTGGCAAACGAACTCTGAAAATTTTTGCAAAAAATTGCGTCGGTACGACTTGCGTGCTGTGAATCGTATCTCTAGCTTGCTGTGAACTGGCAAACGAACTCTGAAAATTTTTGCAAAAAAATGCGTCGGATCGACTTGCGTGGTGCTGTGAACTGGTTCAGGAACTTAGAAAATTTTATCAATTTTTTTTGCAAAAAAATGCGTCGGATCGACTTGCGTGCTGTGAATCGTATCTCTAGCGTGCTGTGAACTGGCAAACGAACTCTGAAATTTTTTGCAAAAAAATGCGTAACGAACTCTGAAAATTTTTGCAAAAAAATGCGTCGGGTCGACTTGCGTGGTGCTGTGAACTGGTTCAGGAACTTAGAAAATTTTATCAATTTTTTTTGCAAAAAAATGCGTCGGATCGACTTGCGTGCTGTGAATCGTATCTCTAGCGTGCTGTGAACTGGCAAACGAACTCTGAAATTTTTTGCAAAAAAAATGCGTCGGATCGACTTGCGTGGTGCTGTGAACTGGTTCAGGAACTTAGAAAATTTTATCAATTTTTTTTGCAAAAAAATGCGTCGGATCGACTTGCGTGCTGTGAATCGTATCTCTAGCGTGCTGTGAACTGGTAAACGAACTCTGAAATTTTTTGCAAAAAAAATGCGTCGGATCGACTTGCGTGGTGCTGTGAACTGGTTCAGGAACTTAAAAAAAAATATCAATTTTTTTGCAAAATAATGCGTCAGATCGACTTGCGTGCTGTGAATCGTATCTCTAGCGTGCTGTGAACTGGCAAACGAACTCTGAAAATTTTTGCAAAAAAATGCGTCGGATCGACTTGCGCGTGTGAATCGTATCTCTAGCGTGCTGTGAACTGGCAAACGAACTCTGAAATTTTTTGCAAAAAAATGCGTCGGTACGACTTGCGTGCTGTGAATCGTATCTCTAGCGTGGTGTGAACTGGCAAACGAACTCTGAAAATTTTTGCAAAAAAATGCGTCGGATCGACTTGCGTGGTGCTGTGAACTGGTTCAGGAACTTAGAAAATTTTATCAATTTTTTTTGCAAAAAAATGCGTCAGATTGACTTGCGTGCTGTGAATCGTATCTCTAGCGTGCTGTGAACTGGCAAACGAACTCTGAAAATTTTTGCAAAAAAATGCGTCAGATTGACTTGCGTGCTGTGAATCGTATCTCTAGCGTGCTGTGAACTGGCAAACGAACTCTGAAAATTTTTGCAAAAAAATGCGTCGGATCGACTTGCGCGTGTGAATCGTATCTCTAGCGTGCTGTGAACTGGCAAACGAACTCTGAAATTTTTTGCAAAAAAATGCGTCGGATCGACTTGCGTGCTGTGAATCGTATCTCTAGCGTGCTGTGAACTGGCAAACGAACTCTGAAATTTTTTGCAAAAAAATGCGTCGGATCGACTTGCGTGGTGCTGTGAACTGGTTCAGGAACTTAGAAAATTTTATCAATTTTTTTTGCAAAAAAATGCGTCGGTACGACTTGCGTGCTGTGAATCGTATCTCTAGCGTGCTGTGAACTGGCAAACGAACTCTGAAAATTTTTGCAAAAAAATGCGTCGGATCGACTTGCGCGTGTGAATCGTATCTCTAGCGTGCTGTGAACTGGCAAACGAACTCTGAAATTTTTTGCAAAAAAATGCGTCGGATCGACTTGCGTGCTGTGAATCGTATGTATCTCTAGCGTGCTGTGAACTGGCAAACGAACTCTGAAAATTTTTGCAAAAAAATGCGTCGGATCGACTTGCGCGTGTGAATCATATCTCTAGCGTGCTGTGAACTGGCAAACGAACTCTGAAAATTTTTGCAAAAAATTGCGTCGGTACGACTTGCGTGCTGTGAATCGTATCTCTAGCTTGCTGTGAACTGGCAAACGAACTCTGAAAATTTTTGCAAAAAAATGCGTCGGATCGACTTGCGTGGTGCTGTGAACTGGTTCAGGAACTTTGGAACAGGAACAGGAAATTGAGATTGAGATTAAGATTGAGATTAAGATTAAGATTAAGATTAAGATTAAGATTAAGATTAAGATTAAGATTAAGATTAAGATTAAGATTAAGATTAAGATTAAGATTAAGATTAAGATTAAGATTAAGATTAAGATTAAGATTAAGATTAAGATTAAGATTTAGATTTAGATTTAGATTTAGATTTAGATTTAGATTGAGATTGAGATTGAGATTAAGATTAAGATTAAGATTAATATTAAGATTAAGATTAAGATTAAGATTAAGATTAAGATTAAGATTAAGATTTAGATTTAGATTTAGATTTAGATTTAGATTTAGATTTAGATTTATTTTTATTTATTTAGATTGAGATTGAGATTGAGATTGAGATTGAGATTGAGATTGAGATTGAGATTGAGATTAAGATTAAGATTAAGATTAAGATTAAGATTAAGATTTAGATTTAGATTTAGATTTAGATTTAGATTTAGATTTAGATTTATTTTTATTTATTTAGATTGAGATTGAGATTGAGATTGAGATTGAGATTGAGATTAAGATTAAGATTAAGATTAAGATTAAGATTAAGATTAAGATTAATATTAAGATTAAGATTAAGATTAAGATTAAGATTAAGATTAAGATTAAGATTAAGATTAAGATTAAGATTAAGATTAAGATTAAGATTAAGATTAAGATTAAGATTAAGATTAAGATTTAGATTTAGATTTAGATTTAGATTTAGATTTAGATTTATTTTTATTTATTTAGATTGAGATTGAGATTGAGATTAAGATTAAGATTAAGATTGAGATTGAGATTAAGATTAAGATTAAGATTAAGATTAAGATTAAGATTAAGATTAAGATTAAGATTAAGATTAAGATTAAGATTAAGATTAAGATTAAGATTAAGATTAAAATTATGATTAAGATTAATCTTAAGCTTAATCTTAATCTTAATCTTAATCTCAATCTCAATCTCAATCAAAGATTAATCTTAATCTTAATCTTAATCTTAATCTTAATCTTAATCTTAATCTTAATCTTAATCTTAATCTTAATCTTCCTGGGTATAACGCTCTATTATATCCGAAGATCTCTTTGTATCATGTTGGTACGTCATTTCTGAAGCACTTCCTTAACCAATTTATGACTAGTCGGAAATGCTTTGAGCAAATCGACTATAGGTACTGATTCAATGATACAAAGCAAAGTCTTTTAAAACTGGCTGGACATAATATTTCTACGGGATAAGCAACGAAAACAACCATTCAAAATCTTCAACTCATAAAATTGACTTAGATTTACGCATTACTTTACACCGACACAATAAATTATAATATAGTGGATAGTCCACGATAGGTACGCTTCAGATTGTTTTTAAAACCGGTATATGTCGCGTAGATTGTTTTATAGTTTTCTTCTTCTTCTTTGTGTAAACTGCGAAACAAGCGAAGTTATAATAAGGTTTATTTTAACTGGATGAAAAACTAAAGCCCGACTGCAAAATTTTATACATCATTGTCTTACGCAAATACGGTAAGTATTACAAGGCGTATTATCTTGTACTATTAGGTATCCTCTAGTTTTAGTACTACAATAGATTTGATATCCATATTGTTGCATATAACATTTTTATCATTTTTTAACATTAACATTTTAACAATATAGAACACGTCACTTCCACAATTTAGAAAAACTAAACGACCACATTCACATGTCACAAACCACAATCCATCAAAACGCATTCGTAGGAATTAAAAGCAACCGGTTATAACTCAAAATAAGACACGTTTATTCAGCACCAAACTAATTACTCTCAAACACAGTACAGCACTACTTAGTTATACTTCCGAATCACTAAACGCTATTATCACACTCAAATATCACTTAATGCTATCACTCTGTATCGTAATTGAATACTGTCCTGCTGCGAATCGCGAGATTAAGATTAAGATTAAGATTAAGATTAAGATTAAGATTGAGATTGAGATTAAGATTAAGATTAAGATTAAGATTAAGATTAAGATTAAGATTAAGATTAAGATTAAGATTAAGATTAAGATTAAGATTAAGATTAAGATTAAGATTAAGATTAAGATTGAGATTGAGATTGAGATTGAGATTAAGATTAAGATTAAGATTAAGATTAAGATTAAGATTAAGATTAAGATTAAGATTAAGATTAAGATTAAGATTGAGATTGATATTGAGATTGAGATTAAGATTAAGATTAAGATTAAGATTAAGATTAAGATTAAGATTAAGATTAAGATTAAGATTAAGATTAAGATTTAGATTAAGATTTATTTTTATTTATTTAGATTGAGATTGAGGTTGAGATTAAGATTAAGATTATGATTAAGATTAAGATTAAGATTTAGATTTATTTTTATTTATTTAGATTGAGATTGAGATTGAGATTAAGATTAAGATTAAGATTGAGATTGAGATTAAGATTAAGATTAAGATTAAGATTAAGATTAAGATTAAGATTAAGATTAAGATTAAGATAAAGATAAAGATAAAGATAAAGATAAAGATAAAGATAAAGATAAAGATAAAGATAAAGATAAAGATTAAGATTAAGATTAAGATTAAGATTAAGATTAAGATTAAGATTAAGATTAAGATTAAGATTAAGATTTAGATTTAGATTTAGATTTATTTTTATTTATTTAGATTGAGATTGAGATTGAGATTGAGATTGAGATTGAGATTATGATTAAGATTAAGATTAAGATTAAGATTAAAATTAAGATTAAGATTAAGATTGAGATTGAGATTGAGATTAAGATTAAGATTAAGATTAAGATTAAGATTAAGATTAAGATTAAGATTAAGATTAAGATTAAGATTAAGATTAAGATTAAGATTAAGATTAAGATTAAGATTAAGATTAAGATTAAGATTAAGATTAAGATTAAGATGAAGTTAAGATTAAGATTAAGATTAAAATTATGATTAAGATTAAGATTAAGATTAAGATTGAGATTAAGATTAAGATTTAGATTTAGATTTAGATTTAGATTTATTTTTATTTTTATTTATTTAGATTGAGATTGAGATTGAGATTGAGATTGAGATTGAGATTAAGATTAAGATTAAGATTAAGATTAAGATTAAGATTAAGATTAAGATTAAGATAAAAATTAAGATTAAGATTAAGATTGAGATTGAGATTGAGATTGAGATTAAGATTAAGATTAAGATTAAGATTAAGATTAAGATTAAGATTAAGATTAAGATTAAGATTAATATTAAGATTAAGATTAAGATTAAGATTAAGATTAAGATTAAGATTAAGATTAAGATTTAGATTTAGATTTAGATTTAGATTTAGATTTAGATTTAGATTTAGATTTATTTTTATTTATTTAGATTGAGATTGAGATTGAGATTGAGATTGAGATTGAGATTAAGAATAAGATTAAGATTAAGATTAAGATTAAGATTAAGATTAAGATTAAGATTAAGATTAAGATTAAGATTAAGATTAAGATTTAGATTTAGATTTAGATTAAGATTTAGATTTAGATTTAGATTTAGATTTAGATTTATTTTTATTTATTTAGATTGAGATTGAGATTGAGATTAAGATTAAGATTAAGATTGAGATTGAGATTAAGATTAAGATTAAGATTAAGATTAAGATTAAGATTAAGATTGAGATTAAGATTAAGATTAAGATTAAGATTAAGATTAAGATTAAGATTAAGATTAAGATTATGATAACGATAACGATTAAGATTAAGATTAAGATTAAGATTAAGATTCAGAT
>OX596063.1:0-7500 GCA_951394065.1 Venusia cambrica | reverse complement strand
TTTAATTTTCAGTTTTACATTATAATTATCTTATAATTATATTTATCTTAATTTAATTTTACTACTATTTTGTTTATCTATATGAATGAAATATATATATTTAAATATACACTCTTCATATTTTTAATAATCTACATGTTTTCATTCAATGTTGCTATTTTATCACACTACAATACAAATCAAATTAATATACCTACTTTTATTTAATAACAATGTTATAACTACTTATTCAATTTTTTTTTACTAGTTTAACTATATCTATACAATAATTTACAAATGCATCTCTTTTTGAATTGTCTAACATCAACAAATGGGCATTTTCCTCTGTAAGATCGCAGTCAAGAAGATGTCCTGCTTCATATCTCCTAACACTATACACCGGGCACTCAAAGAGGACATGGGGGAGGGTCTGGTTTTTTCCCGGTTCACATATGCATGATGGGTCCTCTTTACACTTAAAACGGTACAGGTATTCAGAGAACCCACCATGCCCCGTTAGGACTTGCGCCAGAATGTTGGTCATTTTTAGTTTTTTGACAATTTTATAGCCCGCCACTGCATCCGGAAAGAAAATTTTGGTAACCTGGGCGGTCGATCCCGACCTGTATCTTAGGTTCCACTTGTCAAGTGTGTTCAGACGGGTCTGCCTCTTGACAAATGATACCGGGCACAGGTCGTAATCCGGCTTCTTTTTAGACTTCAGGGCCGCCTCCTTTGCCAATTCGTCTGCTCTCTCATTCCCCTGCAGTCCAGCGTGAGCCTTTATCCAGTATAGCTCAACAACCTTATTTGCCGCCCTGCTGGATCTGATGTTGTTCCTGGTTTCGACTGCAAGGGGATTGAGCGAGTCGTTGTTTACGACGGTCTGCAGTGCGGCCCTTGAATCACTGTAGATTCCAAAACATAGCTCTTTACGCTTGAGGATTTCCCTGCTGGCTCTACATATTGCCAAGAGTTCAGCCTGATAGACGGTGCAGTAAGATGACAGTTTCAACTTGAGGGTTTTGGTCTCGACATTGTTATTCCAAAAGGATAACGCTGCCCCGACCTTTCCCTCAAGTTTACTGCCGTCGGTGTAAATTCTTACTTGGTGGGTGTGGTTTTCCACTTGCTGTTGGTCTATCAGGCACACGAACTCGAGGCGAATATGCTCCGCCGGGTGCTGCGTATCCGTATATGTCACCAGCTGTTCCGTCTCTGTGTCTTCATCAAGCGGCCGCGATATTCCCCTCCTTGCTTCATAGAGGATGGCTGCCTCTTTGATCCGAAGGTCGAGGGGTAATATCCCAGCCAGAAGCAAACCCGAGTTCAAAGACACTGTACGGTACGCCTTGCACAATTTCTGGGCAAATCCTCGTTGCACCGCGTTAAGTTGCTTTTGGACCCCCTTTTTATTGGCTGTGTTCACCCACGCGCTTGCTGCATATAATATTACAGGCTCCACGCAAGCCGTGTAGATTACCCGTATCACGTCAGGGTTTAGTCCCCAACTTGCCTTGGCGGTCTTTGCGAGTAGTTTATAAATATTTAGGGCTTTTCGGCAGGCGTTCTTAATGTGCTGATTGAAAGTGAGCTGACAGTCGATGGTGATCCCCAGAAGCTTAAGTTCTGTCGACATGCCAATGTTGGTCCCTCCCATATTCAGCAGTGGGTTGTCGTACTTTAATTTTCTGGTTATCACCATCGCCTGGGTTTTGTGAGGGGCAAATTTCAGCTTGTTTCTTACACCCCACTCGAGAACATATTTGAGGGCCGCATTGGCACGCTGCTGGACCTCCATCGCCTTTTCTCCGTCAAAAACCAGCACAATGTCATCCGCGAACGCCTGACAGAAATCCCCTCGCTGCTCTAGTCCCTTCAGCAATGGGTCAAGCAGAATGTTCCATAGGATTGGCCCCCCTATAGAGCCCTGCACACATCCTTTTGAGGTACTCCTCGTATGTTCCTCGCCTGCGTAGCGCACCTTCACCTTTCGATCATTGAGGTAGCTTCCCATTACCCTCCTGATGTTGACTGGGCATCCTTCCTCAGCCAGTCGTGTTTTAATAGCAGGCCACCAGGCGCTGTCGAAGGCTCCCTCTATATCCAAGGATATCAGTGTTATGAGTTTCTTCTGCCGAAGTTTACTCCTAACATGTTCCATCAGGTTATAGAGAGAGTCTTCGGTGCTCCTCTTTGGCATAAAACCGTACTGGCGGGTGCTGATTTTCGGTATAATATGCCACTTGATGCGCCTCACTACCAGCTTCTCAAAGATCTTCCCCAGCACCGGAAGAAGGCCAATAGGCCTGTACGACTTGGGGTTTACATAACTGTCCTTTCCCGGTTTCCTCAAGACTACCACTGTGGCCTCCCTCCAGATGCCGGGAAAGTGCTTTAATTCCAGGCACTTGTTTGTAAGGGCGAGAAAGTCTTCGGGGGTCTCCATGATCGCATGCTTACATATATCTGCTGTAAGGCCATCTGCCCCTGGAGCCTTTTTGGGGTTGAAACTCTCCACCACGGAGACGAGTTCGGTGATCGTAAACGGTGGATCATTTGTCTCATTATGTTCCCAGTCGTTTACGTGCTTAGCTGCTTCTCTGATTTGGTGGTGGTTGGTATCATCTTCACTCTCCCTATCCTCCGGGTAAAACACTTCTGCCAGAAATTCCGCAGATTCTTTTGGGTTGATTACTTTCCCGTCCTTCTCTAGGGGGATGTCCTCCTGTCTCTTCATTGATCTGCCTATGACTCTATAAATTCCCTCCCATACCCCTTCCCTATCCTGCTTTTCGCAAAAACTCTTCCAGCTTTCTAACTGTGCACTCTTTGCTTTATTCTGATATTTCTCTTTTGCCCTCAGGTACTCTTCGATGACCCTGGCCTTCCGGACCGGCGCTGCGCATCTGATTCTACGCTTCAAGGTGATGGACGTCTTCTTCAGCGCAGCCAACTCCTCGGACCACCATGGTGAGTTAAACTTTTTATTACTTAGTATTTTAGGGATAGCGTAAGTACATGCTTGTGTGATTGTATTTGTGAGCTTTTCTGTCATTTTATCTAATTCTATTACATTTCCTATTTGGTCTATTTGGTTTTTGTTAATACTATTTTCTGTTTTTAACTGGGTCAGTTTCTCATGAAACTCTTCCCAGTTCGCCTTCTTTGTATTAAAAACCCTAGTTGTTCGTACTATGCTATTACCCTTTGCCTTTCTGAGGTTGATATGGAAGGTGATAGCGTTATGGTCCGCGCTCGTGATTCCATCGTCTACTCTCCATCCTTCTACCAGGTTTAGTAAGTCAGTGGAGCATGCCGTGATGTCGATCTGGCTTGAAAAAACCCTCCCTCCTCTAACGGTATTAAAGGTAGGGGTGTCTCCCTGATTTAGGATCTGTAGGCTCAGTTCATCGAGAGCACCCAGCATGTCCTCACCTCTTTTGTCAACCCCGTGGCTGCCCCACCAGGTACTCCAAGCGTTTGCATCCCCGCCCATTATAATTTTCCTAGGTCCCGGCTCTTTGCCTATCTTTCTTAGCTGCTCTAGGTATGGCTCCAGGGGTTCGGTGGGCTCGAAATAAAAGGATACTGCTGTGATCTCCCAGGCACTCGTCTTGATCCTCACCACTGCGATGTTATTTGTGGTGAGTTTTGGGCACAGCACGACCTCCAAGCTTGGGTCGAAGATTGCTATTGCCGCCTTGACTGTTCCCTCTCCTTGTGCCGTGCTCTGGTAGACTCTTACACCTTTACTATCCTTCATATTCATTTTCGTGCCCACATATGGCTCTTGGATTAGAGCGAAAGCTGTTTGCCTTTTAGCTGCTTCAATCATTAGTTCTTCAGTGGCTAATTTCATTTTTTGTAGGTTGGCTTGGATGACCCGGTACGCTTGCGTTGGTGTGTTTACTACTGCGTTTACTGTTGGAACAACTTTAGCAGTACGCTATTGAGGCTCTCGCTAAAGCGTCCCACCTCCGCCTTATTGGGCATTCGCCACTAAACGCGTTATGTGCAGTCGAGTCCAGTTTCGCGTTTTTGCAGTTACAACAGGATGGTTGTGCTTCAGCCAGCCAGTCCGCACACTCTGCCTTCATGTGAGGTCCCCCACAATGGCTGCACTTTGCAATTGTTTCTTTACAGAAACGCCTGCCGTGCCCATATCCCAGACACAGGGAACATTGTACAAGCGGAGATTGGTCTGCGACCTTCACTCGCTGAAGGTCAATGTGGACTTCTCCTGTGTCCAGTAACCGGTTCCACAGCTTGGGGGAGACCTTTATGACAATGTGGCTCACGTATGGGTTCCTTGTCTTCCGTCTGTAACGTACTTCCATCCTGTCGTCCCGCTCATCGAGGTCTTTGAATACGTTCCCGTTTTGACTCCTCAGTGCCTTTACGATGTCTTCATCCGTGTTGTAATGCAGCACGTTTTTAAGGACTAGGAGGGGGTCTTTATTCTTAATCTCCTCGACGTGCAGGTGTTTTTCCGCTTTTTTCAACCTCTCCTTAATTCTGTTCCTGTCTTCTTCGTTTCGGCATCCTACTATTATTTTCCTGTCTTTTCCTTTTCTCACTCTATCCACTTTAATTCCCCCTTCCTTAGCGTTCACCACTTCCCTTATCTTACTAAGAATCTCTTCTCCAGTCTTTTCTTCATCCGTTGAAGAAATCACTACGGAGTGAAGAGCAGTGCATTCGCTGGGCTGTCTTCTAGGTTGCCCTGATGCCACACTTGCGTATGTGGTCTTCTCCAGGATAACCTTTTGCTGTTCCAGGGCATCCTGCAGAGACTCCATCCTCTTTGTGTTCTCGAGGAGTAGGCGGCTATGTTCGGCAATTTCTCTCCTTAAGTGATCTTCTTCTTCTCTTCTAGCCTTTATCGGTGTTACTTCCTGCTCCACAACTGTTTCCTCTTCCTCTCTTTGCGGCTTGCATTTGCATTTTACTTCTTCGGCTTCCTTCACCAATTCGTACAATCTTTCAATTGACGTGGTGACCTCGTGCTTGATAGCAGTGCTCATATTTTTCGAATTTCCGAGGTTGATCTTTGCCTTGGTAAGACATTGTTTGGCCTCTGCAGCTCGACTTGCATATCTTTTCTGGCTTGCCGGTACCGCTGTCATATGACTAGAGAGCTTTTGTCTAGGTTTGGTTTCCTGCCCAGGGGACTTAAGCTGCTTCGTTGGCAGTGTGGGCTGTGCGTCAGGCTTTAGTTTTTGAGCCTGTTTTCCAGCCTGCTGTGCCGGCTTCATTCCAGAAGTAGTCGGCAAGAGAGTCTTTTTTGGTGAGTTCCTAGGTTGAGACGAGATCCCTGCCAACTCTAACCTTTCAATGCTCTTTCGGACTCCTTCAGAGGCTTGCATCTGCTCCATGTCAATGTCATATGTTACATCCCCCGTACGCAAAGAACCTACATTTTCGGTTGGTGAGATCGTGGAGCCGGCCTCCACCTTCTCGCTAGATTTCGCTGGTGTGCGAAACATGTCAGAGGGTCGGTCAAGATTTTGTAAATTTGTAAAAGTTGTAAATAGAATAATAAAATAGAAATAAATTTGTATATATCTAACTATAATCTAGGACGTAATGTAGTTTCAATTCACGAAAAATAACAGAAATAAGATAAAAATGTAAAAAAAATGTTTACTCTATGTTGGTAGAGTCAGTCTCCGTGCGTCCGTTATATAAGTATACTTCAATACTACGCTAGACGTAGAGTCAAATCTGCTAAAGAAACTATTTTAAGGAAAAAGTTTTCGTCACTATATCTTCGACTCTACTTTTAGTCTGTCTCTACTTTTAGTCTGAAAGTTTTGATTGCGCCCTGCTGGCCACAAAAAGTCCGGTTTCGATGAGTGCCTTAGCTTAGGAGATATGAAGGTTTGAAAATTACACAAAATGGCGGCTATACAAAACAAAATGGCCGCTGGATTTTGTATTTGCTGTAACTCCGCCAATTTACGTCGTAGAAACCTGAGGTTTTGAGTTTCCCTGATGGCTTAGACTCCACTGATGTCGGGAGATATTATTTCTAAGCGACTCTATGTAGAGTTGATTTGTCGATTTTTTGATTAGGCTCGTGTTGCCAGTGCCATCAAAGAAAACCTCGTCTCAATACGACATCAAATTCAAAAGTTATCGACAGTACAATTTTTTCAAGATGGCGACCAAAATGGCCGACAAAGTCTATTATTCTCAGTTTTTGCTCCAACTGACCCGAGTTTGGGCTCAAATGAAAGGTATTTTTTTCACGAATTCTATTTTGTTAATAATTTTAGAAAATAATGCCCCCTGGGTGAGTTAAATCACAAAACAGCAAAAAATTTACTAAATTTGATATAAAAAATCCAATAACAGTACTAAAAATCTGAAAATATTCTAGAAAGTGGTTATCTAATTTATTCTAACTATAACAATAAAATAGATTATCCTAAGACCCTTATTAAGGGTTGCACGTGTAGGCTCAGAAACTTCAAAATTTGTTATCTCAAAAACTAGCTGATAAATAAATGCTAAAAAAATTTTTACTAATAGAATATCCGAGTGTTTACAATATGTGATTTTAAAAATTATGTGTAAAAGATTTAATTTAGAAACTATGAAATTTTGAAAATTACAAAATTTTGTTAATTCAATAACTCTGTGGAAACTTAACTTTAAGATGATCTGAAAGTGCCTCCGGGGTCTTCGCAGCAATCCTCACGAGATTCAGCAAGCAGATCCTTTCCAGCTGTTCTGGATCTGGTACCTCGTGGCCACGTGGCTTTTGTTTTTCTGCGGATTTCTCAGCTGTTGTGCGCGCGAAAAATCAACGCGATATGTCCACGCGTAGGTCTCCAGAAGGCCTTCCAGTAGGCCTAAAAATATATATGGGTCGTCGCTGTAGATCTTGAGATAAAGGAGTTCGAAATTTTCAAACTTGTGAAAATATCACTTTTTCACCAATAACTCTTTCAAAATTTCACTTTTTGCAACACTTATTTCACAGGCGTGTGCGCCTTCACTTCGCAAATCCGAAAAGGTATTTCACTGGTTTCTAGCTTTAATTTTACCAATTTTCGAGAATTTTTAAGCGCGGAAGGACTTATAATTGTGGCCGCTCTCGGGTGCGGGGAGAGCCGGACTGTGGGTTAGGTTAGGTTAGGTTAGGTTAGGTTAGGTTAGGTTAGGTTAGGTTAGGTTAGGTTAGGTTAGGTTAGGTTAGGTTAGGTTAGGTTAGGTTAGGTTAGGTTAGGTTAGGTTAGGTTAGGTTAGGTTAGGTTAGGTTAGGTTAGGTTAGGTTAGGTTAGGTTAGGTTAGGTTAGGTTAGGTTAGGTTAGGTTAGGTTAGGTTAGGTTAGGTTAGGTTAGGTTAGGTTAGGTTAGGTTAGGTTAGGTTAGGTTAGGTTAGGTTAGGTTAGGTTAGGTTAGGTTAGGTTAGGTTAGGTTAGGTTAGGTTAGGTTAGGTTAGGTTAGGTTAGGTTAGGTTAGGTTAGGTTAGGTTAGGTTAGGTTAGGTTAGGTTAGGTTAGGTTAGGTTA